>CM040238.1:135294852-135327241 GCA_022545495.1 Chrysanthemum lavandulifolium
TATTGTATTATCAATGTATGTTTGTGGGGCGATGGGTGCATCCTAGATCTCGTTATATGTTATATATTATATGTTATATGCTATATGTTGTTTGATGATTGATGTTATGTGCATGCACGCCCTTCATAACTCGTAGGTCTCCCTACAAAATGTTGCCTTATGTGATCATGAATATGTTTATGATATGGCATATGTGTTTGGGCTCGAGCTAGTTAGCTATAAACTTATTCTTATATCCCGATTTATCTTTTGAAATGATTATGATTTCACTATCTTTCTTTCACTTTATTTCGTATTCGCTCTTGTTTCGTATTCGCTTTGCTTGTATATCTCGCTCACCGGGCTTTTGAAGCTCACCGCATTTCTTTTCTTCCGCGGCAGTATCTAAGCATTGAGCTGGGTATTGCTTTGGGATGAGTGTGTGGACTTACCTTAGAGATTTTAGCTTTGATCTTATGATGCCATTTAAGACTTTATATTATAGACGTTTCATTTAGAGTTTATTTTCCGCTGGGACCTATGTATTGAAGTCGTTTGACTTGGATTATTTCAATATTTATGTTGAGATTTCTTTTGGATATTTATGTTTGCTTTGATATGACACCATTACTTGTGATTCCTTTACCCTTGTCGGGTCGGGGCGTTACACTTATTCAATTCAAAACCTAACTTGTTGTACTTAGAAAAAAGATTTAATCATCGCTTTCTACAAACTTAAGGTCAACATTGATATAGTTCATATAAGATCGCCAATCGAGTCATCATCCATAGAAAGTAAAATATTTACCTTCTTCATTGTGATGTTAACCCATTCTCCATTTCGCATGATTCTTTCCAATGCCTAGCTTGTCTTCCTCCGAGAGGGCCATCAAGACACCGACATGCACCATTTCACATCTGATGAGACCGGCTCTTCATCCCAATAAGGTTTCAAAGAACAAGACCTTTGTTTTACCCCGCATGTATTGAACACTTTTTGGTTCTCGAGGATCGCCTCAAGCAATGCAAGCTTAGCTTTGATTTTTCGATTTAGCTTCAAAATCTATCGCTTTGTTCTCGCCGATTTATTTAGAAAGTTTTGATGAGACCGATAGATTTTAGGTTGAAATTTGGTAAAGCCTAAGGAATGATTTGAGCTTGATGGTCCTGTAAGAGGTTCGTAAATTGTTTTTGAAAAACAAATCCTTTGCAAATGACCTCTTTGTGACACTTAAAGCATTCAGTGTCCTCATTTGCTTTAGCCGTTGAAAACCTTTGTTTTTAATAAACCTTCGAGAGTTTGCAAGGAGTGCTCTTTCCGAAATTCAACGTTCGTGTCATTTAAGTACTCCTCACATGATCTCTCATCGTGCTCATCATCGTAGTTTTCTTGAAAATCTTGAACCACATTGTTAGAAAAGAAAGGCTTGACATAGGTGAGGAGGTGGTCAGGACTTCTTGATATCCCGAGACTTCTTTAAGTCGTGGTATCGTCTGCTGATGAGGTTTTCCTCATAGACAAATTTCCCATAAATTTCGTGAAGATCAAGGTTTTGGATATGATTTGCATTTAAGTCCCCGAGAGAAGTTTAACCACTTCGTGAAGACATTGACAAAACCAACATTAATCTCATGTTTGGACAATCAACACCATCATTAGCCGCTCATTTAAAAGGGTTTTGTAATGGGTATAAGTTTGAGAGAGTGTTTCTCATCCCTAGCCCTCAAGGTATTATACTCAAGTTTCGTGTCCATTATCCTATTTTCCTTGGTATCCGACGGACCTCATGGCTATGGACTAGGTCATCCCAGTTTGTTTAGTCAGACATACTATAACCGACTCCATTATATCATCGTGAGACATGATATGATGATACTTTTGAGTCTTTGGTCCTGGTTGACCACTCTCCTTTCATCCTGGTTCATCGAGCTTGTGTTTGGGCAAACCTTCGCAGCTTTGGGACAAATGGACCTTCATTTATACACTTGATATAATACGGTTCCATCCCAATAAAATAGCAAAGCATACACTTTTTCCATTTGTTGAATTTACCAACTTCAAGTCTAGGGGCAACAAATGAGAAAGCTCCACCCTTTTATCGACTAGTTGGGGTACATCAATTTCAACCATATAGGATCCTAATTTAAAACTTTTAGAGCGCCTAAAATGAGTTTTATAATTAGCCTTGCTCGATACCACTTGTTGTTCCCTATTCACTATTGTTTAAAATCAATTAAGTACGTGAAACAATATTAATAAAGGAATAATGACCGAAATTAACATAAGTAAAACACACGAGGTAATTTTCAACATCATATTCTTATTAGAAATAAATCAAAAGAATACGCTACCCAAGTACTTATGAATAGTACTGGGATTGAAATGACAAAGTTTGGGTGACTCTCTCTAAGCTTAGGCTAAGTCTAAGCACAACTCTTAGAACCCACCGAGCTAGCTCAAGGATAAAGTTAGATTTGGAGGAGTGAAAAGTTGGCTTGTGTGTATGTGTGTTTTACAATTCACAGCTTAAACTTTTCACTCTTCTTCTTATGCTATTTATGATATTTAACTTTAACCTAGAAGACAAAACATAGAACTCAAAGAAACATGAATCATGAAGGATTCATTATCGTTGTCTTTCTATTTATAGTAGGCGGCGAGACTATTTCCTTTGATGAGAATCGCCGCTACTATAAATGGAAAGATATGATTTTATAAGATTGTGACCATGCGTAGAATGGATAAAGACTTGAGGGACTTAGTTTTATCTGGTAAACTTTCCCGCTTTATCCAAATTTCATTCTTCGCCTTTAAGGCCTTCGCCTCTTCCTTCATTTGTCTTCGTGTTTATCGCTTGGAGAGTCGAGGGATTCAGTGAGTTATTGTCATCACCATCCGAATCCACCATCTTCTTCTTGACTTAGTCTTCACCCTTTAAGATCCGCCTTGCAAGTGGAGAGGCTTCTTCTATGCCTCGTACTAAGTATCTGAAGATGGCTTATCGAGAGACTATGCGCCAATGGACCCGATTATGTTTAACGGATTAAACACTTAGGATATTTTCTATTCAAATCCAAGATAAAGGGATTGGGTATTTATCGAACCCAATACTATCCGTAAATGATAGTGCAGTTACATTGGCTAAGGCTTATAGCCAGATGTACAATGGTAAGTCTAGACACTTAGGTGTCGACATAGCATGATTCGTGAGCTTATCATGAATGAGGTGGTATCTATAGAGTTTGTGAGATCTCAACAGAACTTAGCCGATCACTGACGAAGGGTCTAGCTAGACACTTGGTTATAAAGTCTGCTAAAGGGATGGGTTTAAGTCCAACTTAGTCACCGAATGCTAGGACACCCAACTCCTCCTAAGGAAACTTGGGAGCCGAGTTCAATGTGGAAAGTCGAATATTCAAAGACCGAGCACATGTCTTATTTACATCCCAAGGTTGTGCTCGTAACTCATTGAAAGGAGGATGAAGTCTTTACTTAATGGTTATATTTTCTTTGAAAAGTGCTTGGCAGAGCATGACTAAAGAGGAACCACCTATGTAAATGTTGAAGTTTTGCCGCCGAAGCTTTGGACTTTTAGCTTTACAACATTTATGAATTTGGATATGGACACATGGCTTGTATAGTGTCGAGAGTCGTTAAGTGTTTGAAAACTTGTGTGTATTTTATCTTCGTGTATTCAAATGGGTTGAAGGGTTCAATTCTTAGAACACCCTGATTCTCGAATATTTGAACGGTAATTTACTAAGATGGAAATTCAACCTCGTGACATTTTCGCTTATGCACATGTTTTGCTTGATGTTTATTTTTATGCAAAGGAAGTGAACTAAATTGGGGAGGATTGTTGGAAAATTTAGTGCACTTGTGGGATTAGTTCACACCTTGTAATGGGTTAGAGGTACGGAGGTACACCCATAAGGTCCATGAACACCCCGACTCTTATAGTGGTTTGTATTGGTAGTACCGGTGAAAGTATCGCTTGGTGAAAGTACCGCTTGTGAAAGTATCGCTAGGTTTCCAACGATAAGTCGTGTTTCCACCGACAGGCGCAGTTTCCACCAAGTAGTGTATCCACCGCTAGTACTATGAAAGATCGATAGCGTTGTTTCCATCGACAGGTTGTATTTCAATACAAGTGGAAAGTATTGCTAGTGAAAGCACCGCTTATTGAAAGTATCGCTAAATGGCGCTATAACCGCATTATGACCACGCTTAATTGGTCATGTAACCACTAACGGCTATAATGGGGATAGTTATGAGGTGATTAATGGGCCGATTAATCCTCATAATTCCATTTGAACGGTTGAGAGTAATGTCCTATAAATAGGATATCTGATTATGCATGAAATACACAGAAAACACAAAACACTTATTAGCGAAAGGGTTATAGAATTGTGCCTAATTCTCTAACTGCATTTGGTCTTATCCCAAGTAGATATTCGTGATACCCAGGCAATAGGGTCGAATAGTTTACTTTGGAAAGTGATCACACGATTCCAAGTGATATCCGGTAACCACCAAGTGGTATCTGTTACTGCTGACCCTTTGTTGTTTCTGCCGAATAAGTTATTGATTATCTTAACCCTGTTCTCGAAGTAAACCCCAACAAAATTTTCTTTGGTATGCAAAAATCTTGTGAAACAAATTCAACATGTTTTCTTCCTTTTTATTATTATTCCGGTCCATGAATCAGTTTTGATTGTTTTATACCCTTTGTTGTAGAGTATCACAGTTTGATGCTATTTGTATTTGAGGCATTTTATTTTTATATAGTAAAATGATAGACATGTCATCATCCAATTTTCTACACAATGATTTTGTTTTTATAATTTATTTTACCATTTTATTGTGCACTTTGTTGGAGCATGAAAGATGAAAATACTGAAGAAACTTTACCCGACTATTCTTTTGAAAGCATGAAGTGGTTTTATTTTTGCATGGTGATTGTATTGTCTGTGTGCTTTACGTTGTATGTTAGAGTTACGATGTTAGTTGAGAGGCAACGCATATCAACTGCCTCAATCCAGCTTGTGTTTTTGTTCCAAACATATAGATCGTGGTAAACATCAAGTTGGATTCAATCAAATGGTCATTTGGCTAATGATGAAACATAGAATAGAAGTTGGTAGGCTCAGTTGGAAACTTAGATGACGACGGCGACAATACTCAATACTGTCTAAGCGAGGTACAAGCCCTTCCCAATGGAAAACCTGACCTCCGGCAAGTCAGTTGGAAACTTAGAATATTGTCATAAAGCACATCTTGGTGTCGTATTCCCAAGCCCTCTTTGGTATACGGGCAAACAAAGAAGGCGGTGGAGGTTCAATCCCCAAGCATAAAAAGTAAAATCATATAACTTTTCGGGTCATCTTTTCTCCATGCACAACTCATCAATGAGTCAGGAAAGTTTTGTATTAATTAACTTGAAATATATATGATTTGGACTTTAACTAATTCAGATACATGTCCACATAGATTGGAGTCACCACCATACCGGCTAAAGAGCAATGAGGTTATAGTTTATGGAAAACCAGCCCAAGAGGACTTGACTGCTGATTATGAGAACTGGAAACGTGTTGTGTCGAATGCTTACTTGAACGAGCTGGGATCGATTAGTCTTCTATCAGAAATGTCATGGACATGAGGTCCATATACAGAGGGTGAGTAAAATTTATAGTTAAGGTTTAAAAGTGTGTACAGTTATGTTGGCCAAATTGCAAGGTCGGGTGGGTTTTTCATTTAGCTGGAAACACTTGGGGTCAAAACCAATGTAGTTTTTGACAAGTTCTTTTAATCGGTAGATAAGGAGTGTATCAAATAAGAAACTAAGAAAAATGATGGCATGTTTTTGAATCAACAAATTGATTCGAATGAGTGCGGTAGTGTAAACAAGATGACAAAGATATTCACTATCGAAGAGTTAGAACGCGCAACAAAAAACTTTTCTGATGATAGGATTCTTGGTCGTGGTGGCTATGGAACAGTCTATAAAGGAATCTTACCTAATGGAAATACCTTGTCCATAAAGAAATCAAGAGTGATGGATGACAGTCAAATTGAGCAGTTTATTAACGAAGTTGTCATTCTAACTCAAATCAATCATTGGAATGTTATAAAGCTTTTAGGTTGTTGTTTAGAGACTGAGGCCCCGTTAGCAATGCCAAAAGCTTTTAGCAGTGGAGCTAGAGTTTAGGTACAATATAATAAATGAGCTCGGATCCGAGTATAATACACGAATTACATTAAGTTTAATTTCATAAGTAATGTTATTATGTTAATATATATAACCTTAGATTATTAGATAGGAACTATTGAAAGAAATTGAGCACGAGCTTGAGGTTTTCTATCTCGAATCATTTGGCAAAACTCTATCAAATTGTCACCGCCCATAGATCAGGTGCATGGCATAATGGCTATTCATGGATAAGGGTAGACAACTTTTCATAGGAAAATTGGACGAATATTTAATGAAATTTTGTGTCTGTCATTTTATGTAACTAACTTTTATTTGGATCAAGGTTTGTTTTAGTTTTTTTATTCTGTGATTTAAAGATTGAAATTTCCTCTACATAGGATTGGTAACTACAATACAAAATACCTGTTATAATGTTTGTGATGTTCATCATTTTCATGTTGCTTTAAAGCTTTAATGGTTTTTCAAGTTGCCAACTATCATCGTTTTTTCAATAGTTCATGGAAATTTATTATTTTAGTGCTTAAACTAGAATCTTAATTCATCCTTTTAACTTCAGGAAATGGTTGTGAATTCCACCATTTTTAATGTTCATGCGCCCGAATTTGTCGATGCCATCTGTGTGGCATTGAGGGATCCGATATTAGCTGTTAGAGAGCGAGCTGTTGAGGCATTACATGCTTGCCTTCGTGTGATTGAAAAGAGAGAGACGCGTTGGCGTGTGTAGTGGTTAGTTCATATGTTAAATGTTGTAGAATTTTTTGCTATTAAGTTTGCATATGACATAGACAGTTATACTTCATCCCTCTTAGAACTATTCAATGCACTTGCAACTTCTAAACATACTATGTTGTTCATTATACTCCATATATTATTATTATTATTATTATTTTTTTGTGATCATCATTTTGACCCCTACTAAAGTTGGGCTTTAAACTAAGTTTGTCCAATATATCTTTAAAACTGTTGAAGTAACGGACCACTTTTGAATAAGTGTATTCAAAAAGTAATCATTGACGATAAGGCGCAATTGGCAAGCTAATAGGATAGCCTTGCAGCAGTATACTTTACACTGTATGAAGTACTATTCAAGTTAGCAATGCCAAATAATGGGTTTGGGTGGGCATGCTTACCTGAGGCATTGTTTAAGTTAGCACCACCCATTATATTAAAAACTAATAGGTTGCTGAAATATAAACGAGGTTTATAAATGTCTAGCGAGTTGAGAATTATACCTCTATAGATGAATATATGATCAGCAGCTTGCACCATGGTATTTAACCCAATAACCATAGCTTCATGGCGGGCATGTTTGTCCCGGCTCAGGTAACACCCAAAAAAGGACCCATATATATATATGGAACCAACTCACCAATATGTTCAATTTTATGATTTCCAGGTATCTAGGAAGCAATATCTTAAACGGGTAGATCCCAAAAAATATCATAACGTACAACTTCAGGGACTGTAAGTACCAAAATGGTGTCTTCAGCCACCTCTTAGTTTTCTTCTATTTATCGGTTTTGTTTCATTATGTTACAACAAAGACGTCTCCTTCAATTCCATCACAGGAAATTTACATGCTAATTTTGCAAAAATGGGAAGATCATTGTGAGTTGAATTACTCTATTTCATCTTTAAGTCCTCAGATTATCGCAACACCACATAAACATAATACTTTTTCTACAGAAATGTTGTAGGAACTTTGGTGAATGGAGACAACTTACTAAACGGGTAAACCGCCATTCCTTTAAGATTTACGCCCATTTTCTTGGATTTTATATGTGGAAAACCCTAATGTGATTACTTAAAAATTGGTGCAGGAAGGCGCTCGAGATCTCACGTTGTTCGTTAGGTGATAACAAGTGCACGTAAAAAAATTTAATAAACTTTGAAATTTTCTTATCAAATTTTAAGTTGAAAATCAGTGTGTTTGACTTTGACTTTGCATTGTAGATTTGTTTAGAATTTAAGTTAACTGTTATATCACTTTAATACATTTTCATTATCTACAACTTTACAAACATACATAAAATTCATAATGTTGTAAAAATTATACATGTTGTGTTATTAACCATCAAAGCAAACCATACAATTATTTATAATTCTTAACACAAAAAAAAATAAAAATTGTTTTATAATATTGTTTGACAATTCTAAACAATGTATTTCAGCTTAACAAAAACACCAAACAAATTATTATAAGTCATCATGCTCACATGGCTCTATATATATATATATATATAATATATATATATATATATATATATATATATATATATATATATATATATATATATATATATATATATATATATATATATATTTATTTTGAGAACCTTGTTAAGAACCTTATTAAGTGGAACTGCGAGAACCCCTTATGTACTCCTAGAAATGCATATTGTACAACATATTAATGCAACATAGCATTTTTGAATTATTAAACCTTTTATTTAATCTAAAAGGGTATAATAGTAAAAGTCAATTTATATTATTTTTGATTTTTTAAAAAATAAATCCTATTTTTAAAAACATTAAATTTTCGGTTTTTTTTTTTTTTTTTTTTTTTTTTTTTTGAACATGCATGTTTTAAAACCGATTTAGTGCATATGTGTTTTATGAATTAATTTTATTATTTTGGTTTTTGAAATAGTTTTTTCGACATACATGTTTTTCATAGTGAAGTGCATAAATGTTTTCTAGATAAGTAAGTTTATATGAAAACAAGAACATACATGTTAAATACAAAATCCAATATCGATTGATATACAATTAAATATAAATTTCTAAGAAGAAGAAATACATGAATTTAATCGGTCTATACACGTGTGTACAAGTAATATTTAACGCAAACAGATATGTACTGCACACTCCTTGTTATCAACATTTTTTGAAGTCGGACATATATGCACACTCGTAGTTGTCAGAGTTCAGAAGTTGGACATATGTGCACACTCCTTTTCAATGTTTCAGAAGACGGACAAATGTGCACACTCCTTGTCATCATTCTTTTAATTCAGCTACATCTGATACAAAGAAAAGTATAAATGCAAAATAAAGAAGCTATAACCAAGAACATACATGTTAAATGCAAAATAAAGAAGCTATAACAATTAAATTAAAATTTTGTGTATAACCTCGTTAAAAACATACATGTTAAACCAAAAACATGCATGTTAAATATATGGTAAACCAAGAACAAACATATTAAAAACATACATGTTAACCCAAAAACAAACATGTTATTATGGCTTGGTAACATGACTTGCTCTTCAAACGATATAAAACCATAGAATATTAAACATTCAAACTACCTTTTTACATCAGGTCAACAATATAGAATATAGTGAAGGCTACACATAGAACAAGAATCAAAGATCTACACCCTCAAGAACCTAGTATGGAAGCTAGTTTTATTCGACAGATTGATAAGACTACTAGATTATATTTTTGAGCGAAAATCAAGAACTGAGACAAAAGGCAACAACAAGTGGTATGAATACAAAATTGATTGGTCAACTACATACATATAGAAAGCAACTATACTTTTTAGTACAAATTTGACATTTAAACTCAAAGGATGGCAACTAAGAGAAACCATATGTGCCATACGGGTAGCCTATTGCGGAGTAAGAAAAGCATAATATAGCCTACTCTTAAAAATGTATAACATGTGAATACCATGATATCTGTTTAATTTTAGACATCACTGAACTACCAATTTACCCATCAAATCGAATCTTGAGATTTATACATGACTGAGAACTAAATATGAAAACTTACCTAATAGCACAAACCAATTTTTCTTGCTCAAAGATAAAACCCATGTTATAAGAAATTGAATCCCTGAATCGATTGGTGATGTTAATTTTTTTTTAGATGAATAGGGGATCTAGAGAAAGAGAGGCGACATGTAATTTTTTTTGCTAGGGTTTGTTGTGGTGGTAGGAGTTGAGAGAAAGATCGTAGAAGGTTTTTTTTTCTTTTTTTTTTTAATAACCAATTAATCATTCCCTTAGTTAATAGGGTAGTTTTCAAAATTGTATTAGATAAATTTTTTGAATTATCAGTTAAATATTGTGTCAATGTTAATTACCCATAATGCCCTTACAAATTAGTTATATTAATTTAAATGAAAAATTATTTACTAAATTATGATTGGTCAATAGGAGTTCTCGCAGCTTCTCGCACTTAATAGGGTTCTCAAAATGAAGATATATATATATATATATATATATATATATATATATATATATATATATATATATATATATATATATATATATATATACACACACATATATATATACACATACATAGTATTTCATATATGTAAAGTTTTTATAAAGATGCTTATTGTGAGAGAGAAGCATATACCCCATCATTTTATCCCCATGCGATTACTACATTTATAGATCAACTAGTTGTAGTTAAGAGAACATACCATTTTATGGTTTTTAGAAACCATAGACGCGAAATACTTTATGAACTTTTAAAGTACTCGATCGTACTTTGTAAAAGTAAATTGTGATTACTTTGATTTCTTCTTTGGGTGTTGACTTCATTTTTCTTCGGATAGAACGAAGTCATTGGAAGAATCCTAGCATGAAGATTTCTCAAAAGAAAATGTTAGAATGATCTATCACTATACAAAATTTATTAAAATATAAAATTTCTAAAGCATGGATTTTTGTTTTAAGAAATTTCCTTCTTTATAGTTTTTAAACATACATGGATTGTATCAAGTTTTTAAATTACAATATACTCTAAGAAACTTGGTAACGAAGCTCTGATACCAATTGTGAAAAACTAGAAGGGGGGGTTGAATAGTTTTTCCGATTAAAACTTTGTTAAAAGTATCTAGATCGACTTATGTCAATCCATTAAGATCGTGTGTTGGATATTGATAGATGAATATATAGGTAAGTAATGCAAGAGATGAAGAGTAAAGGAACACAAAACCACAACACGAGTATTTATAGTGGTTCAGCTACAAGGACACCTTCCTCGCCCTACTCCACTTCCCGAGTACCCAACTTGAGAGTTTGTAAGCACTACACAACACAAGCTCCTTAATGTGGCGGATAAGCCTTCACAACGTCGCCTACTCTTTATCCGGTACAAGGCTAGACACCGATGTCACACCCCGCCAGAGGCGAAAACGCAAGGTGCAACTAAATCAATATACATCGCAAAAGATATAGTACAATACCATAATTTAAATTTAAAGAAATAGTGTAACATTACAATAAGGTTCTAACCAACCTTGGCAATTGAAACATAAAGTTTAACTTCCAAAAGATAACATTTTACTACATTACGAACCGGATAACTTTTGACGACTCCTTTATTTAAAGTCTTCATAAAATAAGCTTACTAACGATCACCTGAAATGCATGAGAAAACGGGTCAACTATGAAAATAGTTGGTGAGTACACAAGTTTTATGAAAACCATTTTTAGAAAGTCTGCCTGGCAAATGTCCTGTCAACTCACCATGTTACAAGTCCGCCATACAAGACTTGTAACATATCAGTTCACATACATTCCCATATTTCAAGTAGTATGGCCGGTAATTAATACACATATAATCATAGGAGTTCACAATAAGAATGCCTAATATATATAATAAATCACGCCTACTCCAAACAAGGGAGACTTTGTATTGGTCCTGTCGACAAATGATACTTAGTATTGCTATATCGGAGACTTTGTGTTGCTTAGAGAGAGACTTGCATAGTACATAACTCTTATATATATATTATCAATTTAGGGCTGCTCCGAACAAAGGAGAATTTAAGACTTAGTACGTAAGGCACATTATAGTTCTAAGCATACTAAGGGGTCAAGAACAAGTCATAAGCTCATAATAAGTCAAAGGGTTCAAAATATATCAAATAGTTTAATATATTTATAATTTAGAACAAAAATATAGTTTAAGTTTTAAGTTCATGCATTTTACCCCAAATAAGTAAAACGATAAAAAGGGGACTGTGAAACTCACCTAAGTTAGCACAGACACGCAACCTAGATTAGCACAGAGGTTTAGTCTTTATTAATGATTGTGACTCAATAAATTTTAATAAAAGTTTTGTTGTTGTTAGTGTGGAAGCGTTTAAAATTGAAATAGTTTTTAAATATTTGCAAGTATTGACTCTTGGAAGTGTATGACTAGAAATTTAATCAAGGATGAACGAGGTGGTATACGCATGACGTTGTACGGGAAAATAAATATATGAATTTAAAAGACTTTATTGGTGCAAGTGATTATCATGGGCGAAGGGTAAATCTATTTAAAAACAAACATACATAGCTTCATGTTAGAACAAATATGTTTTTAAAAGGAATTTTTGTATAACGTCATTTGTTTATAATTTCCGACATAAGTTTCAAAATATAATTCTAATTGACATTTTCAAAAATAGAGGATATGTTTTTGTTGAGAATTTGTTATGACCTGAGTGTACTCTTTTTTATCCATGGTGATGAGTGTCAAAGGTTTCATTTTATCGAGTTTAATATCCGAATTTATTATTTGGAAATAATGTCTACTAATTTTACTCTATACGTGTGAAAACTCGTAACTTTTTCAATATCTGTTTCCACGTTTTGTTTATCATCTATTCATTTCTCAAATTTCTCATGTGGCTTGTGTTGTACGTGTAATATTGGTGGGTCGGGATAGGACGTAAATGAGAGTTGTCTTGAGAAGATGCAATAAAATTAAATGATCACGCTAAGACCGTTGCAATCAAACACCCTGGTGGGCTTGACGTAAGAAAAATAGATCCTTTAGGACGTGGGTTCACTGCCCCACTCGATTATCAAATTTCACCCAAGATTCCTTGGGGTTTAGGTCCACACGAATCAGAATGAAATGGGCGTTGTGGTGCAGATGCTTTTATATGGAGGAGTTCAAATTGAAATGAAACGTTAAAATGGTACTAAAACATGAATATAACGAGACTCCGAGCTTCTTTCGGGCTCAAGTGATAACAGTGGGTAAAAATCACCCTTCGGGGTGTTTTCCCTCTACCCGAAACCAATGCTTAGCATCACCCCTTTGAGTTAGTTTTATGGTGACTCGAACGACACAACACAGGGACTCCTTGAGTTCACTAGTGTACCAAGCACGTAAAAATGGTATTAGCCATTGGCTACTTCTTAACCTGGTGACCATTCCATTCGGTTACTACCCAACTTGAGTACTCAACTCGACTCATAAACCAAACGTATCCTTTTAGGCTTGCTGCCCTTTCGGCTTGCAAACCTAAACCAAGATTATGCCCAAGGTAGATTTTGACATGAATAGAATTCAACCTCTAATGAAACAACTATCGAGATTGCAGGTTTTAGGATACTGAACAAAAGTGAGGTTTCTTTTCTTAGTTCTTAGACAGTGGGTACACAAACAAAGTTTTACTCGAAACTGCTAGTATAGCAAAACAAATGAACTCTAACCACTTTACAGTTGGGTCCCGGGTTGTCGATGCATAGCCTTGCTCGACCACGCAACCAAATCGAATTTAGTCAAAAGCTAAAATATGCAACTCTACCACTTTTCTTGAGCCAAAACTTGGGTTTTAATCCTATATATATATAGGGAAAGGATCGGGTGCGGATTACATTTTAAGTAGGGATGGTGCGGATAATATCACAGTAACATTCAAAAAAGAATATTTCAAAAAAATCTGAAAAAATTAAAAAAAGAAAGAGGACAACAATTTATTAAGAATCACTGAAAAAAATTTAGAAAAAAATCATTTTCATGATTAAAAGGTATAATGATATTATGAATTTTGTTAATATCACCGTAATTATCAAGCTTTCTTAATATCACTACTAACTAAGGCTAGCAGAGTTTCACTAAGGCTAGCAGAGTTTCTAAACAAGCGATGATATTAAGTTTTTTCTAATATCAAAGTAACTTTTAAGTAAAATTGTTAATATCACGCTTACTTTTACATGTTTTCTTAATATCAAAGTTAATTTTTAATATCATCGTAACTTTTCTTAATATCGTAATAAAAAGGCGTGATATTAAGTAAAATTGTTAATATCACAAGAGGGACTCATAATATCGTTAATATCACGGTAGAACTCATAATAAAAAAAATTGCTCGGAAAAATCAAAAAATTAAAAATTAAAGAAGATAACAATAGTAAGGATCATTGAAAAGGAAAAAATTAAAAAATCATTTACATGGTTAATTGGTACCGTGAAGATAGCGCAGATCTTGGTTTTTTACAAAAGTCAAGATCTCGATCCAAATGGTCGGTCCATCCGATCAATCCACACATCCGCATCGAATTAAAAAATCCGCACCGATCCTCACTATATATATATATATATATATATATATATATATATATATATATATATATATATATAGTAAACTATTAATCCTTTATATGGCACACGATTAACAACAAAATCCATCTATTCACGAACAAGCATGAATCGATAGGTATGTATAAAACCAAAACAAGATTACAACTTGTACAACTAATCGAAACAATGAGTTATTAATGAGATAACATAAATACAAATTACAAAGTAAAAAGAATCAAGACCCTTACAAGATGAGAGTCGATCGATAGTTGATTCAAAACAAGGCTCAAGTCTGATCTCCAAACAAACCCACACACTTCCGGTTATGGCTCCCAACTTGCGAATATTATAGAGGTTGTGATTGAGGAAGTGTGTGGTCTTACTGTAAATCGACTGGAAATAAAAGAAAACCAAAATCGAAAGTATTTGACATCCTTTTTCTGAATCAATTTTAGAGCTACTTTAATTAGAGAAAAATCATTATCAATTCTTATCTTCTCGTGACTAATCTCGTGGAAAGGATGAAACGAGTGATGGTGATGGATCGATACTTTTTCTTTCTTGTTTGACCTAGCATGATAGTGATAGTTGAGGGTGCTAGGGTTTATCACAAAAATGGAGGTTGAGGTTTTTGAGGGTGATGATAGTATGTGTTTTTGTTTCTAGGAGAGGAAGGAGACCAAAAATCTGAGAAAATAAAAGGGGGTAGGGTAATGGCGTATTATTAGGGGTAGGGTAAGTAGATAATTTTTATTATTAGTTTTATTGTTGTTTTTATTATTAACTGTATTATATGTACCATAGTGTATAATTTGCTCCGTAAGTGCTAACGTTTATTCACGTAGAATACCTTTCGGGTATCCGTAAATTTTTAATTCTTATACTTTTGGAGACGTTTTGACGAGTGAATTAATATGGTATTATTATTATTTTGAAATTAGAAAGTAAACTTCGTGCCAATACTATTATGGTGTCGGTATGCGTGTGGTGCCGGGACCTCGGAAAACATGAGATGACTTATCGTTTTTGAGTCATAAAATTAGGAAGTAATAAATTCGTTGAGAAGGATTTAAAACGTACACTTTTAGGGGGTCATTTAAGCCATATTTCGACACATTTTATATCCATTACTGCTTAATTTCGTTCCTTTTTACTTTTTAGGTCTTCTGGAAGCAAAATGCTGGAATGAAGCACATTTAGACGAAAAGGAGCAAATACATGAAGAAAATGGCAAAGTCAAGATCAAAGCCACTCAAGACTGATCAACAGTACCTGACGGCATCCCATCCAAAGGGCGACGCCATCCCTCTATGATGACTTGATCAAAACATGCACGCGGTGGCTCAATGGAAATTTTGGTCTAATAACCTGACGGCATTACGCCTTAAATATGGAGGGCGTCACTAACATTTTTTTACCTCAAACGGCCCAGATCTAGAATCAAGACGACGTCCCAACTGAAGACTGACGACGTCACGATTCTAAGGTGATGCCGTCCCATCAATGACTTGGCCCAGACGAAACCCTATTACGGCGAGCTGGTGGCATCCCATGCAAAAGGTGACGCCATCTCAGTTGTAAATCTATATATAGAATTCAATTTTTCTGTATTTTGGGAGGTAGACTTTTGGAGAAAAAACCCTAAATCGTTTGTAGTCCGAATTGGACAGTTGCTTAGGGTCCCATACCTTATTTTACACATCGAGATAAGTTTATTAATCCAGATTATCATTATGTCTATCTCGTATTCAATTGATTGTGTGTATGCTTGCTTGTCTATCATTTCTAGCTAAATTTCTTGTGTATTTGCTTAGATCTATGAAACCTAGTTATTGATTATTGTTAGGTTGTTTCTTATCTTAATTGAAATTGGCTTAGGAGTGCAACTAGGCATCTTCGTTGTATTTAATGCTTGAGTATGATTTATGATGATATGGTTTATGGATGAAATAGCTAAGGCTTGCCGATTCCGTAGGTCATATACGAGAGATAACTGTTATTACAAATAAGCCGTAAAAACGTTTATTTATATTTTATGATTTTCTAATGTTTTGTCGATAACAAACGTAAAATCATTTTAATGAAACAAATAAAATACGTAAACTGTTTGAGCCAATAATTTTCTAACACGCTTACGTTTTCACATAAAACACTAAAACAAAGTATAAGTGATTTTATGATTTAGTAATACATATGTACAACAACTAGTGTTTACATATTGGGCAAATATATACTTAACTAGTATATACTAAAATGGGTAAAAATTAACAAATGGTATTGACCTATAACCCATGGTATTATCCAAACCACTTGACTAGGTACATTGAACTCATAAGATACATTGTATCTAATAAGAAACCCATGGATCAACCCATAACCCATGACCCATGACCCAAGATCAAAATACCCATGCATAAAGAGGAGCGTCCCACAGATCCCTAGCTTTACGCTAGACGGATCCCTTGTGGGAGGGATCCGTGGGATCTGGGGAACTGTAAGCATTCCTCCTCTATAAATAGTGAGCCATTTCTTCATTTTGGCTTGTCACTCTCACACATACTTTCCCCAAGTATTGTAACTCTCTAACCACTGATCCTAAGGGATCTTTCTTTGTAGTTTGTCTTTTGTTTTTGTGGGATTCTCTAGGTTCCTCTTAAAGGCGAGATCACCACTTCTTGAAGTCGAGCAAGCTCAAGTCCATGAGTTGCCATGCTTCGTCATCATCAAGACAACTAAGGTTCTCTTGTTGATAGTTCTTTCTTCCTCCGTAGATGTGTTGTGTTGAAGGCATTAGTGAAGGATGCCGAAAGAGTCAAGACGAAAGCATTAGTGAAAGGTGCTTAACGTCCGTGTCAAAAGCATTAGTGAAGAGTGCTAAAGGTGTCAAGATGAAGGCATTAGTGAAAGGTGCCAAGCGTTGTGTCAAAGGCATTAGTGAAGGATGTCTAGGAATCAAATCAAGTGGCTATAGGGAAGAATGCCTAGGTTTTATAATCGATGAGGTGCATCGTTATACATATAGTATTAGTTCATTTCCAAGGATGGTGATATCCTTGATGGTGTTGTAATAAGGAGTGGATCTTCTTGGGATTAGGTGTTGTGTTGTGTTGGGTAGTAGTTCCTCCATTGTAATGGAACTAGGTACTTAGCCTAGTACCTGATAAAGGGTAGGCGATGTTGTGATAGGTGTGGTTCACCTTGGTGTGAAAGAACCCGGTGGTTAGCCTAGTACCGGAAAAAGAGTAGGCAACGTTGTGAAGGCTTCTCCGCTATAAGGAGATTGGTGTTGTGTAGTGTTTACGAACTCTCGAGTAGGTAACTCGGGGAGTGGAGTAGGGCAAGGAAGGTGTCCTTGTAGCTGAACCACTATAAATACTCGTGTCGTGGTTATGTGCTTCTTACTCTTTACCTTTCATTACACTTATATATATATATCTATCAACGTCCAACATACACACCTAAATAGATTGACATAAGTCGATCTAAATATTTAAAAGGAAGTTTTAAATTGGTAAACTATTCAACCCCCTTCTAGTTTTCCACAATTGGCATCGAGTTTACACAAGTTTCTTAAAGTATGTTGTACTTTAAAAACTTGATACGATCCGTATGTTTGAAAACTACAAAGAAGGAAATATCTCAAAATATTTTTTTTTCTTTTTCATGTTGGACATTGATAGATCATTCTAACATATTTGTTTCAAGAAATCTTCATGCTAGGATCTCTCCAAAACCTTCATCTCTATTCAAAGAATAATGAAGTCAACCTTCAAGAAAGGATCTAAAAGTAATCACAACCTACTTAATCTAAGTACACAGGATTACTTTAAGAGCTCATGAAGTATTTTTGGTATAATGCCAAACCAAGAAGCATAGAGGTATGTTTACTTTCATTAGCTAGCTTACATGAGTATGTTGATATTATAGTTCTTCTTGTTTAATGATTGCTAGTCTCTTTAAAGTCTCTCTTTCGTCACTTTCCTGATTTACTCATCATCGAGAATAGCATTCCTCTTGATTCGTTAAACTAATGTCGTCGTCACAAATGGATCCTTGATAATTAACTTATCAAATCCCATCGACCAAAACATCCTTTTATTTGAAACCTTTAAACTAATTTTGTTCCGTAAGCTAGTTTATAGCCTACTACAAAATTAAAGCCAAACAACCCTTTTTCTGTCTACAAGAGCCGGATCCCTTTAGTTGTACTAGCCGGATCCCAAATACAAGGGATCCGGGGGAACCGTGGGACAGAACACAACTATACGCATTCAAAAATCATCACTGATCATTTTCCTTCTCCTCACATAACACAAAAACGACTCAACCACTGATTTCATCCTCATAGGACTCCATACCCTCAAGTATTCCTCTCTTAAACACCATTGTAAGTAATTACACTAACTTGTTCTAATTTCCATCATCCTCATCCTAGGGTTTATGGTTACACAATTTCTAATCAATTAATTCAATTAGGGTTTTCAAAATTAATCATTAAAAGGGGCTTTTAACACAATTAGGATTACACTTTGTTCACAACATTGTTAATACAAATCAAAACCATAAACCCATCTCAACTAATTTCACCTAATTAGAATATTTTTGTTTCTAGGACCAACCATGCCTAAAGCCACTCAACAAGACCACCATGATACCTTCCATTACCTCACCCATTACTATCAGGAAGAAGGGCTATCAAAACCGATTGCAAAGTCTTCAAAGATTTGAAAACGACTTATTCATTTAAGGTCGTAGTCAAGGAATGTTTCCTTGAAGATACCGACACTCGCAAGTTTTCTCGCAATCAACTTTGATTGTCTTCTTGACATTGATGAACAAATTTGTCCGGTTTTCATCTTTGAATTCTATAAAAGCATTAGGATCAATCGAAACACCGATGATAGCATTTCAATTTCCTTCATCATCAATAAACGAAACTGCATTCTACCTCTCAACACATTTGCTCAAATTCTTCGCATTCCTTGTGAAGGAATTTGTATGTATTCTCAAGATTGGGCAATTAACGCTCAAAACCTTGCACTTGATTCTAAACCTGTTAGCCTCGCTTTTTTATAAAGATAACGTCACTTACGTGAATTGGACTAGATGCGTAGTATACTTTGCCCATAGGGACTAGTATCATTTAAGTGCCAAAGTGTAGCAACTGGCATCTTTAGGACAATACCTGACGAGTGCTTCATTTCTTTTTCGTTAACTGTCAGACTAAATCGCGTAAACTGAAGATTTTAGTAAACAAATACCGACAATGTTGAGACTATTATTTTACTAGTAAAACAATTTATTTCTATCAGAAAATATAAAATTGTTTTCTAACAATTACTAACTATTATAACTAAAAAAAAGGGAAGTTGTCTCGCTTTTCTTTGAAAAGCGACACCGCACGCGTACCGACACTGCATTAGTAATAGTTTATGTTTGATAATTATTTTTCGGATTCAATAATTTTGTTTTTATATTATTCTTATTAAAACACTCACAAAAACATATTTTACACATTTATGCTTAAAAACACCAAAATGAAACACCGCGACTCTATTTTAAGCTCAAATGGTACCCAAAATACGCTAAATAAAAATTTAAATAATTCATTCTCCTTCTGTATCAGCATGCCGCAAACTTACCTCAAATTATCACATGGGTTTAATATTCTTGACAAAATGAAAAGGACTTATGCATAAAAGTTGGTCCTAACACCAAAATAGCACACAACCTTACATACATTAGAAAAGCTTAGTCAAACATGCTATTCCTTCTTTTCTTTTTTTCATTGTTCGAACCACCAGGAGCATGCAAACATTGATGATTAAATCTAGAGATAGTGACTAGAGATGTAGCTTACTAAATTTGAGCACACACAAATATGAACACAAAAAACTATAGTCAACACACTCCCATTCTTTTTCTTTTCCCTGTGCACATCGAGAATTCAATACATCACTTCTCACATGTTTACCTTTGGATTAGTTCCTTGGATGGTGACACTCTAAAGCAACCATATATTTTTACTGTACATTTCCCTTGAGCCCATCAATCCCACGCCCAAGAACATGCATGTGAGTCATTTCCATTATTAGTTATACATGTTCCTGTGGTACATAATTTGACCATTCAAAATGCTACTTTAAAACTTATTATAGGAGGAAACCAACTAGTTCATGTTCACTCATAAAACACTAGCAATCTCTCCTTTCTCTCTTCACCTCACGACAAAGAAGGTCAAGGCAACAAGGGAGCAAATCTTGGGTCTTTGGTTCATTTGGGTTAAGTATAAAGCTAAGGAAGGGAAAAAGTCTTTGTTTTCTTTCAAATATTTGGGTAGATACACCATGGTGTTTCAAGGATAGGCTAGAAGGGTTGATCATATTGTGTTCTCGTGTGTTCTTAGACTCATGGCTCACTCATTCACTCATCTTCATTGTAAGCGTCCTTAAAATACATTTCCATACTTATATTACATATATATAATCATCTTATTATGCATGCTATTATACACTTGTATTGTTGTAAGTTTGCTTTAAAGTTCAAAATTAAAAGCCACAGTTTTTAAATATATTCTGACCACGAATCTTATTTTGAAAATGGGGAATGTTCTGAGCATGGGAAAAATAAATGGATACCATATTTGGAAACTAGACTCGAAGTAGATAGTTTTAGACTCCGAAAATGTGTTATTTCATGAAGAAATGAAAGAGTTAAGGTCCGTTGAAGTGAACATTGCTGTTTGAAAAACTGGTTCGACGGGCACCATTTTATAGGCTCGAAAACCTTACAAGAACGACATATTAAAAATCATGTCCTGTATTTTTGGATAGTGGAAATGTTTAGGTAAGTTTAGCCCCTAAAAACACACAAAACGGACAAAATTGAATTAGTAATGAACCCGTAAAAACTCCACAAAAGTCTGTCATAACAATCTAGAACAGCAGCCCCTATTCTAACCAAATGACCTCGATAATCATGTCCACAGTAAAAATAGCTTTTGTATTATGAGAATAGACATTAATAGCTAAATTTGGAGACTTGAACGAGCAAAAACGGACTTAAAATGAGGAAGTTATGAATTATTAAAGTTACAAAAACTAATTATCAATTTTCTGCACTAATTCATATAGTCTTCAACGACTCATGTTCGAGCTTATTTTTTAACGCACTTAAAGACGGAACCATAGGAAGCGATTTTAATATTCTTTCAGCCCCCGCGGCACACTACACATAAGTATTCAAATCAAGCCAAACCGATAAGTAATGAACTATTTATAACGCTGCAAAGTTGGCCGAAAATCACTTTTACAAACTTCTAATAAAACAACTATTTAACGTCAAAACTTAAGTTTTATTATATTTTGAGTCGTAAAACTTCATTACAAGTGTATAAGTCATTTTCATTTAAAACTCATATGCATATAGTACATATCATATTTTCTCAAGCGAATCCAATTATTAGGTTGCGGTTAAGATTTTCGGGTTACTTTTCAAGCTTTCACAATTGTTTCCGTTATCATTGCTTGATAAGGTGAGTTCTCGTAGCCCCTTTTTCATAATATTTTCTTTGGGGGAAAATGGTACTCAAATGATATTTTAAACTGTTTTTATGTTGTGATTTACTGTTTTCATGTTTTTGGACAATTATGTGCGTTTGATTGCAATATGTACCTTCTGTGTGATCTTGTTGTGTGTTCATTTGTGCGCATCTGTTTAACTCCATTTGGAGCCGAAGCATTGGTTAGTACTATCGGGATCATTGGAAATCGTGTACACGTGACATTTGTGAGGTTCAGTTGTTGCCTGCATCGTGGTTTCAGTTAGTGCTTACATTTGTATATCATGCTCACTATTGTCCTACTCTATATCATTCACAGCTTGATGGTTTAACTCTTAAACCTACGAGCTCACCAACATTATGTTGACGTTTTCGAGTATCCATTTTCAGGTGTTATTAGCAATGTAGCTTAAGAATTTGAATTGGCGGCTTAGCGGATGTAAGACAAGACCCACATGGATCAAGCTTTGAGGAATTATGCATTTAGATTATATTAAGGTTTCATAATGTTGGTGAACTTATGTATCAAGTCTTGTTTACACCGACTCTAGGGATTATTGTAACTTGACTTATGTTGTGATATGCATTTAATATTTCTATTTTTGACGCCTTGTGTTCTTGACTATGAAGTCATGCCCCGTAAATGTCATTCCGCTGCGCCATTTTTGGGGTGTGACAGATTGGCATCAGAGCCTTGGTTATAGAGAATTAGGTGGTTTAACCTAGACTATAACCTAAGAACCTTCATATAGTTTGCATAATAGGACCTACGTGTGCGGTTATGTACTTATTTGCCTTGTATGTATTAGTGCCTAGTATTAGACCTTAGGAACCCTTCCTGAATTGAGTCAATTTATTTTCAAACCCCTTAAGTTTCTTAAACAACTTGCACCTAAATTTCAAGACTGTTCTTGTTTGATTGGGTTGCGAAATTTATATGGGTGCAAGTTGTTAATTAATTTAATGGATTTGAGGAATTGCCTCAAGGATGGAATATAGGCTAGATGGTGTGAAGTGATGATGATAAGTAAATGTGGCAAGATGCTATTCTAAAAATGCCTGGCCAACGTTTTTACAATAGCATGATGCGACATAGACTTATCAAATTCATGGAATTGTCAGTTTAGGACTGCGACATAGAACTAGGACATGACTACAACGTAGAATTAGGACACCACTACCAATCGTCTCTACATACGCCCTTCCTACCTAACGTTCACTAAACGTCCTCCCTTGCGGAAACCATGCCCCCAAGAAGATCGACTCAAGTTAACCGATGTAGTGTAGCCCATAGGGGTGGAAGGACTGGGAGACATGGGGGAAGAAGTGGTAACCGCGACAATGAGAATGACGACAACAACAACGATGTAAACCCCGACTTTTCCACGACCATCGCCCAACAGCTGCAGAACTTGCTTCCCACTATCAACGCTCGGGTAGGAGATCGCATCAGCAACCTCGAAAACAATGGTAGTAGGAACGGCAATGTGAAGAACGACAACACCAACGACAATGGCGAAAATGGAAGTAACAACAACAGTGGGAAAGGGTGTTCGTACAAGGAATTTACTGCGTGCCAACCTAGTGGATTTTGACGGAAATGGAGGAGCATTGGTGTATACCAGGTGGATCGAGAAGATGGAAGCGGTGGTTGACATATGCGAGTGTGCAACTCACCATAGGGTGAGGTGTGTCGCAAGCTCATTGATAGGATAAGGCCCCGACCTGGTGGAACACACAAATCCAAGCCAGAGGAAGAGAAGCTGCTATGATGAGTTGGGATGACTTTAAAGCTTTGCTAAAGGAGGAGTATTGCTCAAGTCATGAGATGCAGAAGCTAGAGCATGAGTTCTACAACCATACTAAGGTAGAAGCTGGTCACGCTACTTATACGGATCGATTCCATGAGCTTGCTAACCTAGCACCTCATATGGTCACTACTGAATCTAATAGAATTGAGAGGTACATCTACGGTTTTGTCCCTGAGATTCGCGGGATGGTGAGAGCGACTAAGCCTTCTACTCTCTAGAATGCGATACTGAAATCTGCAACCTTAAAAGATGAGATGGTTAGGAATGAGGCATTATCCAAGAGTGGTGATAAGAGGAAGATCATGAGTGAGCCAAGTAAGCAAGGAGGTACAAATGATGACAATAAGAAGACGAAACGGGCTAAAGGATTTGTGGCAACAAGCTCGGGCCATAAGGGATATATGTTGCACAAGTTTATTGCACTTCCAGGATCGATATTGCACACACAAGATTGACAAGAATTAATTCAAGTTTATTAACAACATCATATCAGTTACATTGTTAATTTGAGACACACCTTACAACAAATAAAAACTAATCTATTTATAGTACATGAACCGAACCATTGTGTCTCTTCACCAAGACTCACGACTTTCCACTAATGGTTATAACCATCCATAACTACCTGTAACCGTCTACAACCGCTATTCGATCATCATTCTAACATATTCAGCCCTTAGGCTTTACATTTATTATGTAAGACACTAAATACTTTGTCCAACAAGACTTATGCAATTAAAGCCCAACAATATAAAGGTCAACACCTTAAGTGTGCCAAATGTAACTACCCTCACCTGGAGACTAAACCATTCCTAGTGTGTTTCAACTGCAATCAGCCTGGTCATATTGCAAGGGATTGTCGACTAGTAGCCATGCATGTGACCTCAATTAATGTCATTTACCCAATGACATGTTATAAGTGCGGAAGCCCGGATCATTTTCGAAACAGGTGTCATAAGCTGAATAGGGCACTAGGACAAGTGCATAATAACTCGAATTAGGCCTTAGTGACTAATGGAACAAACTCAAACCATGGAAACAACCCTAACCCTGGTAACAATAGCAACCAAGCCTGTGGTCGAGCATTTTTTTATGGGAATGGAAGAAGCCCGTCACGATCCAAACATCGTGACGAGTACGTTGCCCTTAAACGATCATTAAGCTGCCGTGTTGTTAGGTTCCGGTATCGATTATAGATTTGTTTCTATTGAATTATGCCTTGTTAAGGGTGAAACCTAGTGTTCTAAGCCTCAGTTATGAGGTTGATTTAGTGCATGACCAAATATTAGAAGCCAACCAGAAAGTTTAAATTTCCACCACTTGGCAGTAAGACTTTTAACTTAATTTCATGTCAGTTCTTGTTTGATGAGATGTGAGATTAAGTTTAAAATTGCTACTTAGCTTAAAATTTTAATAATTTTGCTCAAGAACGGACAAGGCATTTCACAAAACCAGGTCATTCTATGATTACTATTGAACTGCCTATTTCATTGCGTCTAGTATGATGATCATAAAACCCAAGTGAAATTGCCTGAAGTACTTCGTAAAGACCTAACACGATTTACCCTTCCTTGACGAATTAATCTTCGCATGGACTTAATTCTCGAAGCAGCAACAATTACCTAATGCGCGATACTTCTCGAAGAAAGATTTCCAATCCGAATATCCTCAGTTAAGAGTGCACAAGATCAACAACCCTTTAACCGCGTTCAGAACTATATACGAGCACTTTGAGTTTAAGTGTTTAAGTCCTTTGGTTTGATCAATACTTTCGTAGTATTCAAGGATATCTAATTAAGAGTGACGCATAAGAGAAGCGCTTGTATCTATTTTATCGTATCGTGACAGACGGTTCACACCGTAATTTTGGCAGACCCTATAGGATGCATTGGGAACACAACTAGATTTGCTTACGACTTACCATTTCTAAGCAGATGATCAGAGTAGGCATGCTATCTAACTTTAGGAGATATACTTAGGGCGTGCACTATAGATTTTCGAGGAAGCATGAATACGCATTCCCTTTAGTTGAATCTTCTCAACCTACCCCAATCTATACTTTGGATACGTATTGATTTGTTTGTTTTAAAGTGATCCCAAAATTGAGCCAATTCATCAAAAGCGTTGAGTATCTTAGCTTAATTTCAAGGCTGTTCTTGTTTGATTGGGTCGCGAAATTAAGTTGGATTCAAGTTGTTAAGTAGCTTAGGGGCAGGCTCAACTTGTTGCATAGCTTAATTTCATGACAGTTCTTGTTTGATGAGTTGTGGGTTTAAGCTTAAATTCAAGTTGAGGCTGAACTTAAACTACCTAAAAATTTGCTTAAGGCTTTTGATGGCTTTACTCAAGGATGGGAAGCTTACCTTACTGTGTGATTATTATGTGGTTTCATTTGTATGATTTCAAGAGGTTAGGATTGTATTGATTGTGCCAAATGGGAAGTAGCGCCCGGTACTATTTGGGTTGACACCCACACTCCTTTTAAAGGTGAATACACTCTGAACAAGTTACGAGGTTAGGGTGTATTGGTAGAAATACTTGGGCTGACACCCACACCCTCAAAAGGGTGAATACTATCCGCGCAAGCTTTTCGTATATGCCTTCATTTGTTTCAATTGTTGCAAGTATGTGGTCTTACAAAGCGATCTATATATGACGAGAACTTTTTGTGCTATTGTGTGTTACAATAAGTGTCTACATATGCGTATCTTACTCACTAATGCCCATTTAGAGTTAACCGTGAAGAATTCAATTTTGAGGACAAAATTTTTTAACGGGGGTAGACTGTAGCAACTGGCATCTTTAGGAAAATACTTGGCGAGTGCTTCATTTCTTTTTCGTTAACTGTCAGACTAAATCGTGTAAACTGAAGATTTTAGTAAACAAATACCGACAATGTTGAGACTATTATTTTACTAGAAAAACAATTTATTTCTATCAGAAAATATAAAATTGTTTTCTAACAATTACTAACTATTATAACTAAAAAAAAGGGAAAGTTGTCTCGCTTTTCTTTTGAAAAGCGACACCGCACGCGTACCGACACTGCAATAGTAATAGTTTATGTTTGATAATTATTTTTCGGATTCAATAATTTTGTTTTTATATTATTCTTATTAAAACACTCACAAAAACATATTTTACACATTTATGCTTAAAAACACCAAAATGAAACGCCGCGACTCTATTTTAAGCTCAAATGGTACCCAAAATACGCTAAATAAAAATTTAAATAATTCATTCTCCTTCTGTATCAGCATGCCGCAAACTTACCTCAAATTATCACATGGGTTTAATATTCTTGACAAAATTAAAAGGACTTATGCATAAAAGTTGGTCCTAACACCAAAATAGCACACAACCTTACATACATTAGAAAAGCTTAGTCAAACATGCTATTCCTTCTTTTCTTTTTTTCACTGTTCGAACCACCAGGAGCATGCAAACATTGATGATTAAATCTAGAGATAGTGACTAGAGATGTAGATTACTCAAAGTGAGCACACACAAATATGAACACAAAGAACTATAGTCAACACACTCCCATTCTTTTTCTTTTCCCTGTGCACATCGAGAATTCAATACATCACTTCACATGTTTACCTTTGGATTAGTTCCTGATGGTGACACTCTAAAGCAACCATATATTTTACCGTACATTTCTCGAGCCCATCAATCCCACGCCCAAGAAAATGCATGTGAGTCATTTCCATTATTAGTTATACATGTTCTGTGGTACATAATTTGACCATTCAAAATGCTACTTTAAAACTTATTATAGAGGAAACCAACTAGTTCATATTCATTCATAAACACTAGCAATCTCTCCTTTCTCTCTTCACCTCACGACAGCAAGGTCAAGGCAACAAGGGGAGAAAATCTTGAGTATTTGGTTCATTTGGGTTAAGTATAAAGCTAAGGGAAGGGAAAAAATCTTTTGTTTTTCTTTCAGTTCATTTGGGTAGATACACCATGGTGTTTCAAGGATAGGCTAGAAGGGTTGATCATATTGTGTTCTCGTGTGTTCTTAGACTCACGGCTCACTCATTCACTCATCTTCATTGTAAGCGTCCTTAAAATACATTTCCATACTTATATTACATATATATAATCATCTTATTATGCATGCTATTATACACTTGTATTGTTGTAAGTTTGCTTTAAAGTTCAAAATTAAAAGCCACAGTTTTTAAATATATTCTGACCACGAATCTTATTTTGAAAATGGGGAACGTTCTGAGCATGGGAAAAATAAATGGATACCATATTTGGAAACTAGACTCGAAGTAGATATTGGAAAATTTAGTGCACTTGTGGGATTAGTTCACACCTTGTAATGGGTTAGGAGGTACGGAGTGTACACCCATAAGGTCCATGAACACCCTGACTCTTATAGTGGTTTGTATTGGTAGTACTGGTGAAAGTACCGCTTGGTGAAAGTAACGCTTGTGGTTTCCATCGATTAGCGATGTTTCCACCGATAGGCGTGTTTCCACCGGTGGTGTATCCACCGATAGTGCTATGAAAGCATCGATAAGCAAGGTTTCCATCGATAAGTTGTACTTCCACCGCAAGTGAAAGTACCGCTAGTGGAAAGTATCGCTATGGAAAGTATCGCTAAATGACAAGCTACAACTTCTTTATGACCACGCTTAATTGGTCATGTAACCACTAACGGCTATAATGGGGATAATTATAAGGCTATTAATGGGCCGATTAATACTCATAATTCCATTGGAATAGCTCAAGAGTAACCTCCTATAAATAGGAGATCTGATCATGCATGAAAAACACACAGAAAACGTAAACACTTATTAGCGAAAGGGTTATAGAATTGTGCCTAATTCTCTAACTGCATTTGGTCTTATCCCAAGTATATATTCGTGATACCCAGGCATTAGGGTCGAATAGTTTACTTTGGAAAGTGATCACACGATTCCAAGTGATATCCGGTAACCACCTAGTGGTATTGTTACTGTCATTGATTGTCTTAACCTCGCTTTGGGAGATACTCCAACAATCAAAGTAAACTATTTTGTGATAATCAATGGCAACCGCCGTGAATGAACACATGGCTTCAAACTTTGCTAAATTTGGACAAGTTTGAAGGGTGGACTTTAGGAGGTGGCGAAGAAGATGCACTTCTTCACGTCAGCATGAGTGTGGTGTATGTGCTTACTACACCTATTCCCGATGATGGGATGATGCTACCGGGAGCGATCGTAAGGAGGAGCAAATGGGAGAATGATGACTACATATGCAGAGGTCTTATTCTCAATGGTATGTCTCGATTCTCTGCTTGATATTTATCGAACTTTGAATCTTCCAAAGAACTATGGATTCCTTGGATGCCAAATATATGGTCGAGGATGCATCAAGTAAGAAGTTCCTTGTTAGTAATTTCACAAATTACAAAATGACCGATTCAATACCGGTTATGGAATAATACAATGAACTTCTTAGAATACTTGGAAGGTTTACACAACACCAAATGAACATGGATGAGGCTATCAAAGTCTTTTGTGTCATTGACAAGCTCCTCCTTCATGGAAATATTTCAAGCATACCTTGAAACATATGAAGGAGGAGTTAACTCTTGTTGAGTTGGCGATCATCCGCACATTGAGGAATCTCTCAGGTGCGTGATAATGACAAGCTAAAGAGTAGCAATGCTCTCGGACCATCTCATTGTCAATATGGTGGAGCATAACAACCCACTGTGCACAATGATAACAAAGGCAAACGCAAATATCATGACAACACAAGCGGCGATCCTAACAAGAAGGCAACACCTACTTGTTGGAAATGTGGCAAGACCGGTCACATTAAAAGGACCGCAAAGGTGTTAAAATTGGTGGTAAAGCCAATGGATCGTGCACTAATGGTTCGTGGAGTGGTGGTTCACCAACTCACGAAAGGTCGTAATATGTTTAATAAGTCTTTTCGATTTATTATGTTACATATGTATCTCGAATCTTTTATGTGCAGGATGATGATGTTGCATGGTGGGTTGACTCGGTGCAACAGTTCATGTGTGTAAAGATAGAAGTCGGTTCAAGACTTATGAGTCATTGAATGATGGTTCTATTCTTCACATGGGAAATGAGTCAACGACCTTGGTGCATGGTCGTGGTTGTGTAGATCTTAGGTTTAGTTCGAAAGATTGTAACTTTATTTAATGTTATTCATGTTCCCGATATAAGGAAAAACTTGGTTTCAAGTAGTGTTTTGAATAATCATGGATATAAACAAGTTATTGAGTCTCGATAAATTTGTGCTTTCTAAGCATGGTGTTTTAATGGTTTTGGTTTTTATGTAATCAAATGTTCAGCTTAATATTACCACCGACAAGATTATTTCACTTTTTTGACCTCATATGACCGACCGACTCTACCCTTTGGCATGCTAGACTTGGTCATGTACATTATAAGAGAATGCAAGATATGTCTAGGATGTGTTAATACAAATATCGTCATTAAACGTTATTTATATTTTGACTTACATTTGTATATCATGCTCACTATTGTCCTACTCTATATCATTCACAGCTTGATGGTTTAACTCTTAAACCTACGAGCTCACCAACATTATGTTGACGTTTTCGAATATCCATTTTCAGGTGTTATTAGCAATGTAGCTTAAGAATTTGAATTGGCGGCTTAGCAGATGTAAGACAAGACCCACATGGACTGCGTTTCGAGGAATTATGCATTTAGATTATATTAAGGTTTCATAATGTTGGTGAACTTATGTATCAAGTCTTGTTTACACCCGACTCTAGGGATTATTGTAACTTGACTTATGTTGTGATATGCATTTAATATTTCTCTATTTTGGACGCCTTGTGTTCTTGACTATGAAGTCATGCCCCGTAAATGTCATTCCGCTGCGCCATTTTTGGGGTGTGACACAAAGTTATGATTTGTTGAGCCTATAAATACCCCTCAAGACTCTCCATGAGGGGTGAGGTGAATCATTTGGTTAAGTGTATTGTGTGTTTATTCAATAAAATTGTCATTTGTTTTCTCCTCCCTCTCTCTACTTTCTCTCTCTAAAGGATGAAGATATTCATCTTCTTCCACCAACCCCGACCTCCAAAACCACATAAATCTTAATTTTTTCGGTCCTAACAAGTGGTATAGAGCCATGGTTATTGTGTTATCGATTTATGGTGGTTTTGTACATGTTTTAGGCTGTTTTTACCATATTTTTTAGATCCAGAATTTTTTTTCCCTATTTCCATATTTTGTTGGTCAAAATAGTCATCTAGTCTATTCTTGTTAACATCCGTCTAGTGTCATTTTTCTTGTCCAAACAGAATGTTTTTATCATATTTATGACTTTTTGCTCCAAATCTGTGAAATTAATAGTGGTCAATCTTTGGTCAAACCGGTCAAAAAGAAGCATTTTGAATGTTTTTCTGGGTTTATTTGAAGGTGGATAGAAAAGATGGTCGGAACCTCGCCGGAAAAATGGTCAAAGGGTCAAAACCCTAGTTTTACGTGTAACTCTTCAAATGGTTACGAGTAACTTGGAAAGTTACTCGTAAGAAACCCTCCCTACGCGTAAGGTTACGCGTTAGCACCAGGTCTTACGACTAACTTTAATTACGCCTAAGATAGTTGGCTTACGCATAAAGAATATAAAAAGTTACGCGTAACTACTTGGTCTACGCATAAGGAAATAGAAAAAAGTTACGAGTAAGTATGTTTACGCATAAGCAAAGCATAAGTTACGCATAAGAAACTGTTTGTTTTGTGCAAGAAATAAAAAGGATTTAAGCGTAAACTAAACTGAAAAGAACTTTACGCATATACAATGACCCACGACCATAACAAAAAACCAAATACCAAACGACTCATCAAGACCCCAAGTCAACACTATCATCAGTCCATGGCTTTGAAAAGAAAAAGAAATCAAGAAGGAATGAGGGCTGTATCAACATTTCCACACCCAAAACTAACACCTACATCTAAACCCACTTCAATCAACAACTACAACTCAATCAATATCCCATCTCAAACAACAACTAGACTCAATCAAACGTCAATCTCAGAATGTTGTTCAATTTTTTTTCTAATCTTTGAAAGATTTTCTAATTGAACTTCAATCATCGTAGATCATTTTCGAAGTCAATGCTTCAAAATAATATTCAAAGGTTAAAGAAAGATCAAAACCAATCGGTTTAACCATTTCCTTGTTTTGTTTGAAGGAAAAACAAAAACACAACCACATTAAAACTTACCTCCAACATGAAAATGTCAGATGGAGAAAAGTGGTATGGTTCTCTCAGTGCAATCCTAGAATGGCTTTTATTCTCTGGATGGCAATTAGAGGAAGGCTGCAAACTCAAGACAGAATTATGAAATGGAATACAAACCTTGAATTGAAATGTCCTTTGTGTCAAAAAATGAATGATTCACATAAACACCTATTCTTTGAGTGTGAGTTCTCTACAACTGTTTGGGATAATGTCAAAGCAAAGATGGAGAATGGGT